>CM041778.1:116178746-116207755 GCA_023374045.1 Limonium bicolor
GCGACCAGCTGCACAGAGACAGACGTTTCCAAGGCCGCCCCTTTTAGTTTGTTCCAGCCCTGTCAAAGATCGGCAGGTAATACTCGTATTATACACAGCACCCATGACTCTTTTCCAAGGCAGTTTTCAGATTTTTGGTAGTGCCACCACCATTTGAATAACAATGCAACATTTTTTTATTCAAAGTCGCAAACCCCAAGACCACCAAGAGAGATCGGACGAGAGATCTTATTCCAGGACATGAGTGAAACGCCACGAGAAATCCTCGCCCCAGAGGAAAGATCTTTGGATTTGGTTAATCCTTTTGATCACACTTTTGGGCATTCTGAAGAGGCTGATATAGTATGTGGGGAGGCTGTCAAGCACAGCTCTAATTAGCACTAGTTTCCCCGCTCTGGATAAAATTTTGCCCGCCAATTTGATAGCCATTTTTCAAACTTGTCTATTACTGGTTTCCATGTCTTGCTTAGCCAGGTATTTGCTCCTAGAGGGCAGCCTAAGTAGGTGTCTGACATCTCTTTAATAGTGCAACCTAGTGTTTTCTTTAAGGTCTCGATCTGAACTTGACATAGATTAATAGGAAAAGCTGTTGTCTTCCCCCAGTTTACATCAATACCGCTCTTATCTTTGAACCACGCTAGGACCCTTTGACAGCTAGGAACTCATTTGTGTCTGGCTTGCAAAAGATCAATGTGTCATCTACGAATTGGAGGTGGGACAACTCACGAGTGCCTTCCAATGCAAACACCAGATCTTACTCCACGTTGGATACCTGTGTCAGCAACCAGCTTAAAGCTTCAGCAGATATAATGAAGAGGAGAGGGGATAGCGGATCGCCCTGTCGTAAACCTCGCTTTGGGCGGAAAGGGGGGACGGAGAACCGTTTACTAGGATGGAGATACTGGTGGTAGTGATGCATTCTCGGATCCATGAGCACCAGGTTGGTCCAAATCCCATTAGGATTAGCATTCTTTCCACAAAATTCCATGAGACACTATCAAACGCTTTTTGGAAGTCGATTTTCAGGAGGATACCTTCTTTTTTGATGCTCTTAGCCATCGGATTACTTCATTTGCAATGAGAGGGCCTTCCAAGATCTGCCTTCCTTTAAGAAAGGCGCTTTGAGTTTCTCCGACTATCTTCGGGAGGACCTTGGCTAGTCTTAGTGCCAGGATCTTTTCAATTGTTTTATAGATGCAACCTATCATACTGATAGGTCGGAATTCTTCTACCCTGGTGGCTCCAGGTATTTTCGGAATTAGTGTGATCCACGTCATATTGCAGCCCTTGGGTAGTCGTCCGTGGGTAAAGAAGCTCTTGATAGAGTTTGTGAAGTCAACCCCAACTATCTGCCATAGCTTCTTGACAAATCTGAAGTTAACCCATCGTAACCTGGTGCTCTGTCATCGCTACAGCTCCAGATTGCTTTGATTTCTGCATCGCGAGGGCAAGGTTTCTAGAGAGTTTGCTTCTGCTTGGCTAAGGCAGGGACGTCCCTGGAATGGAGGTAGTGACTCACTGTCCAAAGGCGTGAGAAGAGGTTTTTGTAGAAGCGAGTGATTTCCTGTTTTATGCTGCTCGGGTTTGAGGAGAGTTCGATGCCAACAACCAGTTGAGAGATTTGTATGTTCTTCGTTCATATGGCCGAGCGGTGAAAATATTTGGTATTGATGTCCCCTTGTAGTAAGTTTTTTTCGCGTGAGCATTGTCGCCAGTATACTTCCTGTTGTCGCAGGTGTTTCAACATTTGGCAATGTAGAGCCTTTCTCCTTGTGATCCTTGTTTCATCAGGGGGGTGGGCTTCATCTAGTTCATCAATTTTCCGGAGCTCATCTGTCAATCTGATTATCATAGTGTTTGAGTTTTTGAAGACCTTTTGTTCCAGGTTCTGATGGTTTCTTAATATGCTTGAGTTTTGCAGGGAGATTGATGTTTCCAAGTTTCGTCCACTCATGTTGGACTAACTGGATGAAAGATGAGTGATCCAACCATCCGTTGATAGCCCTGAAAGGCTTGGGACCCCAATCCCTTTCCTCAAGAGTGATCCACATGCCTCTGTGATCAGATAGCTTCCATGTTTCCCTCTGAGTTTCAAATCTGGGAATGTAGAGAACCACTCTACAGCTGAGAACGCTCTGTCTATACGACTCATCGAGTTGTTCTTCGCCAGGTGAATTTACAGCCTTTGAGCTCATTTCAGCCACGCCACCTAATTGGTGCAGCCAGTCTTTTTGAAATCTCTCATGCTTCTGTTTTCAAACTGTGGGTTCCCTCCCTTCCTTTCTGCTCCTTTCAGAACTTCATTGAAGTCGCCAAGCAGTAAGATGGAATGTGGTAGTGAGTCTTGTATGTCAATTACTTCTTGGTACATGATTCTTCTATCTTCAGCATCAGTAGGGGAGTAAGTAAGAATAATAGAACCAGAGAAAGAAATATTTTTCCATGACACGTCTAGGGCCATCCATCGGTTACTCTTGATACAATTGGTGACTATGATTTCATTCGGGTTCCATGTGACGATAATATCTCCAGAGTGACCTTGTGCCTGAATCTCCTCCCAGGAAGTTTGTTCTTCAATCCCCACAGGGACTGAATTTTACTGAGGGGCGGGAATGGTGAGTTTCGAGCAGGCATCTATGCATGTCTGTAGTTGTTACATCTTGCTTGAGCATATTCCATTTCTCTTTCTTTTGATTCCTTGGATATTTTGAAAGAAAACTGTCATGGCGTGAGTATGATCTGGATTCAATCCTCTTGTTTCTTCTGAGGGAGTTACTCAAGTTAATGGCTGATCGATCGGGGTGAGGATTGAGCATTGAAGTTTTTCCCCGAAAGCCAGACATTTTGGCGTTTCTGGTGACTGGTTTCCTACGTGAGGTGGGCTGCTAGGGGGAGGGGCTGAGGCTGTTATGGCCTTGGGTTAGGACTATCTCCAGATGGCTTTCTTGTGCTGGGAGAGTTGGACTTGCAGGTGATGTAGGATTTGGATATTGAATTGTGGTGGATTGGGAATTCAGAGAGGTTTCAGCCGGGGTCAAAATTTGGTGTCTGAGTGGCGGTAAGCGGGGGGGGACAGCTTTGGTTGGTTGAAGGTTGGAGCAGTATAGGGAGCTGCAGGCTTGCGTGCTTTTTCATTGATCGAGATAGTTGTGTCTCTGACCTCTAGTGGTGAGGACTGCATGTATCTCACATTATAATAGTATGGCTCGTGTGGGAGCAGCAGTATAATACGATTACCAAAAGTGGAAAGCGGCTCTGACAGAGAGTGGGGGATATAGTTGAATAGTTGGTCGAGGAAGCGTCTGAAGCTGCGACTTATTGTACGTGTCCCCTCTGGTTCTACCATTAACTTAGTCATATTATTTGCCTCTTTGTGACTGTTGAGTTTCATGCTGATGTGGATCTTGCTAGGCCAATTTATTCGTGGCACGTGGATAGTTTCCTCTGCGGAATTTATGTGGTCTTCTAAGCTTTTTCCTGGTGGACTGTGCACGTGCTCTGGAGTTGATTTATGAACTGGAACAGCGTCGAGTGGGCTGCTCGATTAATTATAACTATCTTTCTTTATGCCTTGTTATTGGATAAAATGAAAGAAATTATTTCCTATATTAAGTGTACCATACATAAAGAAAAAAATTGATCAATAATTTCTAATCTTGTACAATTATTAGGTGAGATACGCTTCTCACGAATACAAATTTTGACATTGTCTCCCAGCATAGAAGCAGAATTGTTCACGTATGATTTTTTCTGAGTCTTTTTCACATCCAACTTGTATTTGAGGGAGTGGAGGAGGCTTGAAAGAGAAGAAAGTAAAGTTAACAGAGAGTGATTGTTGAACCAGATAAACCAGCGTACGATTGGTTGCCTCTTATTAGATTGAACCAGATAAACCAGCATTGATAGAAATGAAGTCAATAGAGAAGGGACTAGTGCTGTTATTTGCAACCTCTTGTTTTTGTCGAAGAGGAATAGACAGAATGAAGGAGACGTTTTTTTATTTTTCTGTCGAAGAAGAGAGAACGCGTAAGGGGGGGAGACAAAGAAGTTTACAGTTTTTTCTGATTTTTTTTCCTGTTTAATTTTGTTTTATAATATTATTTTAGTAAAGTTAACAGAAGTTAACATCTATTTTGACAGAAGTCCTTATTAGTCTGTCTTTATAAACGTTCAGTACTTATTGGGACTTCCATAAACGTTTTAATCCTCATTGGTTCCATATATGAAACGTTTAATCATTATTAGGGTCTTTTTTCACTCTTCGTTTTGTTCCATCTTCCCAAGTTTCCTTTTCAGAGTAGATCTGTGCAACGTTTGCTTGCCCAAATATTTTACTCTAGTTCTTATACGCTTCGGCCACCGTCGAGAAGTATAGGATGCTTTCCCCAATTTTCTTTTCAAGGCACTGGCTGATCCAAGCTATCAGCATGTTGTTGCAGCGAATCCACGCTTGATACTTTGCATCTTCCTTGCTTGGAGCGGTGATTGTGCGGTCAAGAAAGCCATATTTATTCTTGGCTTTAAGCGCGACTGTCATCTTCCTTTTCCAAAGGGTAAATCCTCTTTTGTCATCAAATACGTACCCAAGAACCATTCCTGGATGGTCACTCGGGTAGAGGTAGAATGGATCATCCGTTTCATTAGATAGACAAAATCATCAATCTGTTTATGTACAAACAGTCCGCGGCTCTCTCTTTTCCCTGGGCTCTGTCGCGACCATTCCAGCACCGGAGAAGAATATTTTCTGCTCCAATTTCATCAATCTGCTCAACCTTTCATCCGACGAATTTTAGAACTAATAGCAAGATGATTTCTATTCTCTCTTTTTGTGTTATTTCTTTTATTATGTTAGGCTAAAGGATTAAATCTTGGGAGATGGGGAATTCGTAGTTAGACTGATAATATGATTATTTTACCGGTTGATTGAGATAATTATTTGGATTGTTCAGGTTGCTGTTTTCATTTATCCTTTTAATAAAAGCTGCAGATTTTTATTATTAGCTATGCGAATTTCTGTCAGGATCTGACCGGTGAGTGATAGAAAGGTCATAGCAACCTGGTAATCTGTGGAAAAATTGATTAGATTAATTAATTTGACCTTCAGATGCAAGAAAAATTCTCGCGCTTAATCCTTTTATTTGTATGACATTAGTTCGTGATTCGGCCTAATGTGTTACGGATAGAAGAGCTCAATTTGACTAGGATTTAGTCTTAAAGAGATAAAAAGAATTTTGTCAATCCAAGTCTCAATTGACCGGTGATAAATTATACAGTCTAGCTAGCAAAGAATTCCCCTGAACCCAAGGTTCCGCTTCATTCATCTCTTTACACAATTTTATTTAATTTCCTAGCTTGCTACTTTTAGTTTTTTTTAAACCAAAACAAACGACAACCCTTTTAATTTATTAATTTCTAGGATTAAATTTAATAACTAAGTCCCCGTGGATTCAACCCCGGTAGCTTCTAGTTCACTATACTCTTTGACCGGGATTTATTTTTGCAACACGTGGGCATTTTTAGATTTATAGATTTTCTAGGATAATTTTCTTAGTTATTTCTATTTGTCTTCAAATTCCCGTTTGCAAATTGGCGCCATTGCCGGGATGCTGTGGAGGTGGTACGGAGTTGGTACGAAGCTAGCGTTGGAGGCATATTTGGCTAAAGACCGGATGCTTTGGGGAAAGGGAGGAGAGAGAAGGGAGACATGGCTTCTTTTTAGATACGAATCTTCAAAACATAGCCATGGAAATGAATAGAGAATAGAAGAAATGAAAGATAACAGAATTGAACAAAGAGGCCTTTAATGTTCATACTGTCCTAATTGTTGCGAATATGCATGCAGTTATGAATGTCCTAATGGATAAAGAATAGGAAGTAAAATTACCATAACTTAAATAAGCTGACATGAAACCCCAGCAACCCACCCATTTAACGTGCATACACGCATCATCCGACCTCCTAAGAAGCTATTTCTATCAGATCAGACTCAAAACTTAAGGTATAGTTGCATTCAACAGGAAGAGCTCCAATGGTAATTCAGCTTCTTTATCAACCAAGCGTTTCTTGGTTCATGAAATGAAGGCATCCATGGACAAAATCTATCGCCATCATCTGGGCCCAGAGCAGACTAATTAACACACGTATCATCAATATCCATATCATCCACATCCCTTCTAGATTTCTTGACCGCAGATGAACATTGCATATCCTGGGCATTGCAGTCGTGGCTCAAACTTGGGTCCATCGTGAAGCAGTTAGGCAAGCTATGGTTAATCTCGACTGGATCCACTTCCATGTCATTTAAATACTGTACATTCAGGGTTTGAATAGGGTCGGAGCAGAATTTATCTCGGCGGCTCCCGTTATTACTAATATCAGTCTCACTAACAGGATAGCCGTTATAGATCCGGTTGAACAGATTAGCTGCTCCAGTACTTACAGCGGATTCCACTTCTTCATCATTCAGGATTCTGTCAGAATTCCCAAAATTACTGTCTGAAATAGTTGGACCACTGGAATCATCGACATTTCTTGGACAAACCATGCCACCAAATCCATTACACGTACCATTGGAGCCATTAACAGGAGGGGACCTTTTGTCTTCTCCATTCAAAATCACCATTGGTGGTTCTGATTTAGCTTCATTTGGTGGGGACATATCATAACGATAAGGGCTGTTACTGAGAGGTTCAGAAGTCAGCGTCCAGGCTTCACTTGGTGAAGAAAGCAGAGCGTAAGCAGTGTCGTCAGTTTGATCAATTGCAAAGGCTTCACTCTCTACAATTTCAACATTTCTGGAAACTGGTAAGGATGTTGGGTCTTGATCTCCAGCTTCAACATCACTTGTAGCTGGTTGGACATAAGTCTCGTCCTGAGTTAGAAAACCATTTGCATGGGGCGTAGTTTGAGAAGCCAGACTACTGGATTCAGTATGGCTTTCTGTGGGCACCAATGAGTTCGAATCAGGTAATTCTATCAGACAGTTTTGTTTAGCCTCGGAGACCTGCTCATCCACTCCAAGACGTTGCTTTCCTAAAGCTTCAACTGTCTGAAGACAAGTTGGTTGGTCTTGATCCCCAACTTCAATCTCTCTTACAGCTGGTTGCAGATATGTCTCCTTCTGAATAAGAGAACCATTGGAATCGAGAGTAACTTGTGAAACACGACTGTTGGATTCAGCATGGCTTACGGTTGGCACCACCGAATCTGAATTAAGTGGATCTATCTGACAACTTTGTTGTGCTTCTGAGGGCAATGCATCTGCTTCAGAGCTCTGTTTCCCTGAAGCTTCAAAAGATTTCAGACATGTTGGTCGAGCACAAACCCTGTACCAATTAACCAAACGAAGTTCAGAAAACATTATCCATTCGTGCAATCTCTTAAAGGATAGCAAGATAGCAGCGAAGCATGACAGATATCCCCAGCATAGTTTTTACCTAGCATGATTATAAAATACGACATTAATATTCAACCAAGAATTCTGAAATGCTTTACAGTTGTCTGTTCAAGATATATACCTGCTATACAACAGCATATATGCTCCTTGGGAAAGGACTTCATCAAGATCAACCCCTGCAACCTGATCCAAGAACACAGTCAAGTTAATATGATATGCACAATCCAGGTAGAATACTAGGCATACTTTGGGATACGACGATGCAAACAGATGGTAACAGGCGGGCTTGTATTTTATTTTCATTATCAGGTAAATGATCTCTTCCTAGAATATGTTTACCATTACAATGAGGTTTGTATACCAGAATATAAGTGTCCATCAAAATGTGCCTGAATTACAAGAAAGTGACCATATTCCAACATGTAGTCCAGGAACAAATTTACCTTGGAGTCATCAATCCTGAACCAGGAACCCTGGAAATCTTTCGTGTAACAAATATAATGCCCGAAGAATGATGCATTTAACATGTCAATATGCACTACTACTGCAAAAAGTTTGTATTTGTCCATGCCATCTCCTTCCTCGCTCATGTAAGGAGTAAGATCCAAATACTCCGGAAAAGAAATTCTTTTGTTGAGTTTCCCAAATCGCCCACTCTGCAAACATTCATCAGCCATCAAACACCACCAGAAAGAAAGAAAAAGGATAGCAAAGAACAGAGCAACTAAAACGACAAACAGAACAAGAATTATTATAGGAAGCTGAGAGTGGGAATGTCAGAAAATTACCTCGAATCTTTTTAATGCAATAGTCAGAATATTTGGAGCTTGGCGGATACTTAGACGTTTGCAAGCTTTCACATAGTCATTGCATCTGCAAGCAACAATATCTAAAATTCAATAACAGACACCTGAAAATTGGGAAAACACTTTCCAAAAGAGAGCGGTGATCTAGAACAAACAAGGACAAAAATAACAGAAAGAGCTTCAGAACTTTTTCAGCTTCACAGAGGATAATTCCAGTAACTCCACCGCTTCAAAGAAGCAAAATACTCTCAAACGCTCTAGCATATTTGCTTTCACGCCAAAACTAACTTCTATGATACGCAAAAGCTTGATCTCCATAATCATTCCATATCAAGCAAAAAGAGGCCAGAGTATCATTAAAAGAATAAAAGGAACATAATCTATCATACCTGTCACACTTGTACAAATTATCTCCTTCAAGCCACTCCTTAACAGTGAATTGGTCAAGACACTCTTCCAAAGAAGTGGCATTTCCTTGAATTTCAACAGTCAGGTCCATCATATTCTCATATTGATTTGAAACCTGATTGCACTGCGCACATATAACCTGGACAGAAAAGGATGAAGCATTAATGATGAAATTTAAGAAAACAATATCCTAGTACTTATTTTAGGTCTAAAAAAATACACTTTCTTTTAATGAGATGCAAAAACACAACAAACGCTGCTATTTACTGCAATTTCAAAACTGTGAGACAATGCTCACATGTCCAACAATCTCAACTGTCAACGATGTAGGAAAAATACAAACATGAACTAGAAACCACAGTATCATCTACTCCCTCATATTCTAAATCAATTATTATTTGGGTCCTTTTACCATTTTCAAAATATCAGATGTTCTAGCCTTTTTTATATCTCAACTCTACATTTCAAATCACTTCAATTCTCAATGCAAGAAGTAAGGGCAAAATAGTCTAACATTTTCCGCCTTAATTCTTGAGCCTAAAGCTAAAACACCATCTATTTAGAAAAGGAGGGAGTATTTTTTATTTCAAGTAAAATTCATATGCAGATCTTATCCTTCCAAAACCTCCTCTACAGGTTAACGATGTCATGTGGGAAGTTTCTGCTATTGCACATGTACAATCAATTTTAAGATGCCATTGAGAGGGTAATCTTGGATAAGTAAGAAAGCTGACAATCATAATCTGAGAGTAAGATTTGTGAAATTATACACAGCCAAAAACCATGAGCAGGTGCGTCCTGAACCCCTATGTTGCACCGGGACGGGTAAAGGAATGGTAACGGGCACAAATTCGGGGACGGGAAACGGCAGTTTAAAGAAATTACGAAACACGGGGGCGGTGGCAAAAGAGATACAAATGAAAACAGGCTTCATATTAACAACTAAACTACTAGTTAAACTATTAAAAGTATTTCATTATCTTGATAAATTGATTAGATGATCCTCTGAATAGAACACGTATAAGCACTACTATATGATTACGAATTTAAATATAAGTAAATAAGAATAAGAACAATTAATGAATGATAGCACTGGCAAACGTTTCTGCAGTTTCCAGCCATTCTGGAGGGGAACGTGCGACGGCACTGCCGTTTGAATGTAGTACTTGAACAGGAAATTTTGTCCAAACTGATCAACAGACCGGTTACTAGCGTATAAGAGTCGAGATTTATACCCACTATTCACAAAACAGGTTTAAATGGAGGTATAAAACTGACAACGAAACCGCAATACGGCAAAAGAGAAAAATAACACAGATAGAGCATATAGAAACAATATTTTCAACTATATCAATTTTCCCATTCATTGAAGATATACATCAATCCGAAGCAAACTTGTTATACATCAATCAGGATAGAATTGGTGTCAGTTCCAACCTAAATGGCTAGGTCTATGTCAAAAGGAAAATTGTGATCTCACATAAAAAGAATAGATTAAAAAGTTAAGCGTATAACAGGCAGGCTGAAGCTCAAACCTGAGATTGGAGTTGCCCTCCAAAATATGTTGAATTATAGTTGTTTCTTGAGATTTGGGATGTATCATCTTCTCACCGCCATGTTCATCAAGGCATACAGATTGCATTGTGTCAACAGCAAAGCTATCAATTTAAAAAAGGGCATTCAGACGTTTCATAAGTTTGCAGCACAGACAAACTTATAACAGATAATTATGAAACAAATAATCCAAAGTATGCAGCTCAGGGAACTGACGATTCTACCTCATGAACTCATGCGCATCCTCCTGTCTGCCATACCCTAGATTGGCACCAATACTTGGCAATCGTGATAGAATGTTAATGGGAGAAAAGGGATGCTGACTTTGAATAGCTCTTTCAATATGACGCTGGAGCTCACAGAAGACACCATTCGTTCCTTCTGCCTGAAGTACAAAACAGCAAGTCTGAAACCATTGCTCCAACTAATATAAAATTTGCAATATATGGTGACTTACATTCTCTCAGGTGGCCTCTCTCCAGCAAATAGGCTACAAGTGGACGAGTATGTGCAAGGCATTGTAGAATGACATTGGCATAGCAACTGCAAGGAACGTAACAAAAAGGATACATAGTGAGAAAAATCTTGTTAACTAAATGTAAGTACAAGAATAGATGGACAACAGCCCTAACAAAGGTGGGCCCAATATCAGTTCTACATTCCCCTTCAGCAATCTGATATCTCCTGCATTTTCTTTTAGAAGAGAAAGGATAAGGGAGGGGAGGAGGGAGATGATAGTCCCTACCTATTTCCACAATTTAAGAGTCCACAAGGAGGAAATGCACCTTTATCCCAGTTGAATAGATAGACAAAATCATCGTATGGATAAAGTACCTGATTGAAATGTAATGTAAATAAACATATTTATTTTCTCAGGAACAGTGATATACACAATTTCACAACGGCAAATGTTGGATTTCCGCTTTTCCTTTAGGGAACTGACCTTATCCACCTGCTTCTGTGCCTTGCTCAATCCAATTGAGGGAACCAATGAAAGTCCACGCCAAGAGCTTGATGAGTTTGAATTTTCTTTGGATGATAACTGAAGGTTCTTGCATTTTTTCTGGTGCCCAGATTGCCAGTGCTCACGCTGACAAGATACAGAGCTGGCAGAAAAAAAAGAATGAAAAGGGAAATAAAAAAAACTATCACCATAATGCCAGCCACAGGCCGTTCACAACATAGTGTAATTGCAGCAACTTTGTGAGCATGCGGTTTCATTCCCATGTAGCTGTTGCGCCCCTCAAAGAAATCACATTTCTATAAGAGTTCAAAGAGTTCCCAATCCTGAGTATAGCCATAACACGAATTCACAGGTTTTTTGATCCAACAAAATTCACTTCTTTCTTTTGCTACATTGAAAAGAAACTACTTCATAATATTTAGGGATAGAAACATCTGATTTGGGCCTATAAGCAACACAGACCCAGGAACATAACAAGGCAAATTCTCTTCAGATGAAAGAAAACTTGTTTTTGCAGGAACCACGTCACGTGTGAGAATCTGAAAATCTCACATGCATACGTCAAGTTAACAATTCAAACAGACCTGGCATAGTTTCCTTTCTTCCTACGCCATTTCTTCATTATTAGTGAAGAATGCCAGACAAACGCGTAACAAATTAAAAAAGCGATAAGATTATAATGTTACTAAGAGTAAACACCAAAACTACTGTACACGAACTATATAAATTTCTACTACAAGGCCTCATAGAAGTGTTGGCTTCACCAGTTTCAGCGGTAACAGTAGCATTAGCATGTTATTAGCTTTCTTTTCTCAATTGTCGAATAACTAGACAGGCTAGTTAAGGGAATGGAAAAACCTGAGGAGTGAATCAAAGTTAATTTGTAATCACAGCCATCTACCCCTTTCTAAACCCTATTCCTTCCTCAAGGGAAGAGAATATAATAAAGTTGTTCACTTGTTCCGTATTCGATAATACAATAGCAAAAATCTGAATGTATCATTAGAATCCAGCAAAATCCGCAATCCAATCTTCCAACAATAGCATTAGTTAGGAGAAAGAAGAGAGGTACCAGTACTTCACCGCCTTACAACGGGCACAATTTTTAGAAGTGGTTTTACCACAGACGGCGCACCGATCAGAAGTGCTAGTCCCGCCGGCGGAGTTCATGTCAACGCCAGCTAAAGAGGTACGCCCCGAGCTGGTAGACGCGGGCATGGAAGGAGAATCGAAAGTCCCGTCGACAACGAAGTACTTGGAAGCAGTGTTCTTAAGAAGGTAGAGGAATCCAACGACTATCAACAAGACGGAGAGGACGAGCTGAAGAAGCCAATTGAGATCCACGGTGAGTGCGGAGACATGCATCTAATGAGACATCTAATACACGCCACACTGATTCCTTCAGTCCCTCCTCTCCAACCCCACCTCTATTCTCTATCTGTCAATACCGAATTCGAGGGTGACGATGGGGGAATACCTGATCAATCGGGTGTGGTAGAAGAAGTCTCCGTATCTTCAGTGACTGTGTCTATCAACGCTCATGCCGCTGATTTGTTTTGAAGACTACGAGGGGTTGTTGGGTTTCCGAATTGAAGAACTGTGGAAGTGGAAGAGGAATTTCGTAACGGACGGAGTTATTACTTCTTTTTTTTCCTACGAACGAATGGAGAAAGGAGGGAGTTTTCTTCTATTTTTTATATAACGAGGAGAAGGAATCTCCGAATCCCCTGTTCTAATGCTCTTTCTATGCAGTTGGAAAAGCTGGGAAGAATTTCCAATGTTATCCCTGGAGAGAGAGGAAGGTGAAAGTTAAAAGAGCGGGGGGTTTGTAAGCGAATTTGCTCAGCCTATCCCATCTTATCGTGGGAACTAGAAATACCTGGTAACTTCTCGACTTTAATTTCTCCAAGGTCGGTAAGGATCACACTTTTCTCTCCTTCCCAAAAGAAAAGTGATGATCTTGATTGTAAAAGATAAAATAAAACAAAAATAATGAGTTATGTTGGTGCTATTTATGAAATATTTTTATATGCATACGGAATGAGATTTTTTGGAATTTAATTCATTATTCATTGGTTGGTGAATATTATCTAACTCGTCAAGGATAAAAATTATATATAGACAATCAATAAGATATATTTTACTATATACCCTTATTGAGTTAAACTTTTATCTTGTATAAACAGATTTTTTTTCTATAGAAAAATAATTATCTAGAAAAAAATGTATATACATGATTATTTAAAAGTGATAGGTTGATATTTGATATATTTTTACTGTCAAAATCTCTTACCTTTATTGTCATGTTCCCTTGATTTAGTAGTTAATTGAAGTTCATTTTTACATCTAAAATATACTTTCACAAAATGAGTTATTTTGATGTTTAAATGACTTAGGATGGATATTTGGGGAATTTGACATTTTGCTAAAGAGACTAATCAATTAGAGTGCTTATAATGGTGAATACATTATAATTCCTTGTAAATTTTGAGTGACGTTTCTTCAGTTCCCCACCCCAACATTGTATGGGGTAAATTTGGGCTTCTTTTTAATTGGTTTACATTGTTGAATCGCTCCATCAATATAATATTTACTAAGATCTTCATTTTCACCTCATTTTAATATATGCATGGGTGGGCATTGTAAATTTTTAAAGCTCATGGGTGGGGATTGTATTTTCTCAATACCTCGTGGGTGGACATTGTAATTTTGTGAAACTTATGGGTGAGCATTGTAAAATCCCAATACCTCATGGGTGGACACTGTAATTTTTCCAATAAAGTAACTCCGGGTTCTTTCTGAGAGTTATTGATGAAAGAAGATAATTGAATAGAGTTAAAGGAACTGGAAGATCTTTATTTA
This sequence comes from Limonium bicolor, assembly GCA_023374045.1. Lineage (NCBI taxonomy): Eukaryota > Viridiplantae > Streptophyta > Magnoliopsida > Caryophyllales > Plumbaginaceae > Limonium > Limonium bicolor. Next base: position 116,192,737 of record CM041778.1, read on the forward strand.
TTTCACAAAACAGACAAAATTAAAAGAACCATTAATGGACATGTGAAAAATCTTGAATTTAACTTATAAATAAGGAAGGCTTTGAAAGAGAAATGATCCAGTCATCAATTCACCCATTCACACAACATCAGTTCACTTCTGTTTTTGTAGCTTTATGTTTAGTTTTATTTCTTTTTCTTACGCAAAGAAGAACGCAAGTAGTCGCGAGAGTTCTTCTCCTTCACCATCATTTACAACCTCCAGCCCAGTAAATTGTTGTTGTGGATTGCGGGACGAATAAAGGAGTCTTCTACACTACACCAGATGATTTCTTCTCCATCTCTCTCTACTCTTTTTGTAACATGCTAGGCTATGAGGATTTACTCTGGGAAGGGTGTATTCATAGCAGTTGAATTTACAATTACTTTTATTGATTTGATAAGAGATTATATTTCCGGATTGTTCAGATTAAATTTTAAGTCGTGCTTTTAAAAAATTTCATGGATTTTTTAATTAGCTTCCGAATCTTGTTATGATCAGATCAGTGATTAACCAGATGGTCCTATTAATCTGTTGTCTGTGGAAACTATATCGTACTAATTACGTTGTCCTTCAGGTGCTTTAATTCTTGTGGAAAATCAAAGATTAATTAGGTTTTCCTTCAAGTTTGAATATTTTTTGCGCTTAATCCATCTAAGTGTGTTTCGCTAGAATCTTGATTAGATTTTGCGTGTTCTGCTTGGATGAGCAACTAGGCTTATTTTCTTCAAGTCATGCGGATTCGATACCCGGTTGCTACGTTTTCTATACTGCAGTGACCGAGATTATTTGTAACCCGAAGGTTTTTTTATTTATGAATTTCTAGGTTTATTTCTAAGTTTTTAGTAGATCAAAATTATGTTTGTAAAAAGTAGAATAACAGTTTAATTCAAATTTTAAATTAAATATGTTTGATTAGCATAGTTAAATCATACTACTGCATAGATACAGTTTAAGCTCATAGAGTTATTGTTTGAATCCAAGGATTGCACAACAAAGCGGCAATTATTTATGACCCAAGGATCACATACCAGTACAGCTTGCATGGCTTTCACTAAGGAGAATTCCATTAGATAGATATTGGATCTCACTTTTTAGAATCAGAATTTGCCAAATACACTCCAGTAGTGACAAAGGGTGGTAGACAGAGATTCTTATGAGATATTTGTGGTAATAAAGAGGCAACCGATTAATCACCGGTGGAAGGAGAGGATGGAGTTATTAATAGTTATAATCTTCATCATTTGAGATGCATAGAGGAAAATTGTTATAACCCAGATTTTATTTAAGTCAGGTTTGCATTTTGCTATCTTATGTTAAGTTGTTTTATGTCATTTAAGATTCTTTGGGGATTTGAGAAGAAGAAGAGGGCAAGGAAGTCTTTTGTATTTTAGTAATAAGCTAAGAAATATAAGGAGTAGGAAATTCCTTACTTCTTATTTTCCCGTTCATGTTCTCTCAAAAACGTTAGTTTCTCTCGTTCGTCTGAGCGTGTTGCTTTTCCCTTTTCTTTATCAAGATCCTTCTTCTGCTTTGTGGTGTTGTTGTTGCTGCGTTGGATTGCTGGTCTTCTCCTTTGCTGCGTGTATCCTCGTCAGTCTCCAGGTTTGATTGTGGTTTGGATGTAGTTTGGTTCTAGATTTTGGTTTGAGTTCTTCATTTTCTGATTTTGGGAGCTCCTCTAATTGCTTGTGTTCAGTGGTGTTTTCGTTATGATTGGTCTGCGGGCTACTTGTGGGTTACTTCTACTTCAATTTGTGGTTATTTTGCACATCATTCGAGGTAAGTGGTGAATGGATTTGGTGGATTATTTTCACCCATGGGGAGTTTAGAAATTTAATTAATTGTGGATGATCTTTGTGGAGATTTCTGAAGTGATTTCTGCTACTTTTTATGGTTGTTTCACTCTTCAAACCCACACGGTTCCTCTGATTGTCATTTTGATTTTGTTGTGTAAATTTCTGGCATTGTTGTTGTTTTGGTTTGCTATGTTCTGTTCTTTTGCGTTCTGGAATTTTTTCTACGTCCGGATGCATGTCCAGACGGGACATGGCGGGCTTCTATTTTCTACAACTTTCAAACGTGTCTGGACTTCCGTCCAGACATGTATGTCCAAACAGAGTACGAGGATGAGTATGGACTTCAAGTCTCGGCCTGTGTCCGAACTTGCAAGTCTGGACACAAGTCCGAACACACCCAAAGCTCTTCTTCCGATTTTAGTTTGACATGTGTCCGAACTTACATGTTCGGACACATGTCCGGACGCACCTCATTTATTTTTGTCGAACTTTTGTCCAGACTTACAAACCGGACGCAAGTCCGGGCATCTCTGAATTTTGCTCTTGGCTTGTGTCTGGACATGTAAGTCCGGGCATATGTCCGGACATGTAAGTCCGGGCACATGTCCGGACAAGTTGCTGTTTTCGCCAAACTTGCTGGTTTTTGCTCCATTTTGACTTGTGTTTGTGGGGTATGATTCCCTGTGTGTATAAGTTAATTACACATGTGTTACGCATATTTATGTTATTCTGTTTAGTGAGTTTGAATATTTTGTTTTGGGACCTAGTTACATAGATTCTGAGCCGTGGATGGTCGGGTCTGAAATTTTCAAACCCAGAAGTCTACTGACTTCGACCGACCTTAGGACCGACCTTCTCGAAATTTTCAAACCTGGAAGTCTTCTGACTTTGACCGACCTAAGGACCAACCTTGGGAAGGTCGGTCGAAGTTGAATTTTTTGAACCCGTAACCTACTGACTTCGACCGACCCTGGGACCGACCTTGGTAGGGTTAGTCGGGTCAAATAAAAAAAATGTGTGGCATTAGTAGTAAACCATTGGAAGAGTAATGATGGTGAGAAGAAAATAATATACACATAAGAACCTAAAGAAACAACGTTAAGAAATAATGTGAAGTAAACGACTTGTGTGATTAAGTGTGAATTGTAAGGAAATAGTAATTATGAATCGGGAAACATTAAAGATGAAACGAGTTAGGTTAATGATAGATAATTAACCGCCTGATTCCATGTATGTTATAGGATCCGAGTAGTTGGACTCCGAAGGAGAGTCGGTGATCCAAGAATGACGGTGAACGGTATGATTTTCTCATGCCCTGTATGCTACCGAGGTTACTCAATTTGTGTGTTTGTGTGTTTATGTGCTATCACCTAATCAAGATAAAACACAAGAAACGGGTTTACTGCACTTCCTTATGCTTGTGCTGTATTATTCCTTGTTGAGTTATGCTTGAACTTTTAAGTTTGTATAATTCATGAAAGATATGATTGAAGATGAAGTGTTTGATTGTGGTTATGCAAATGTGCTAACCCTGACTGAGTGAATGTGAATGATTCTCACTAACTCCCTAACTTGTAACCCATCTAACTTTGAATAAATTGGTAAATTAGAGTATGTATGAAGTCAGATATAGCTTCGGCCACGTGTGAGGATGAGGAGACATGAGAGGTTGTATCTGATTCCTAGCCTAATCTTTCTCATGGTCCCAACCCCTTAAATGGGTAGCAACCAGGGGAAGCAAGCCAACCTAAAGCCCGGTGGTGAGACAGTGTAGTCTCTGCCCGGAGGTCACACCGACTTGACTTGAGTATAATGTAGGAAAGGAAGTAATTGTATGAGTAAGATCAGGACTGGTGTAAGTCATATGGTCCTGAGTAAAAGAGTAAAGAACATCCGATTAACCCTGATGAGTAATTGACTAACAAAGAATGAAGTAAGAGCTTGAAAAGTGTATTACCATGTTTGGTTGACTTGTGCATTGTCTTCCATTTGTGTTTACGGAACTCTATGTATGAATGTACCTTGTGTGATTATGATATTCTTAATAGCATGTATGCATGTATCAAATGAACCTCATGTATTCGACAAAGTAGTCGACGTAACCCCGTTAGCACGCGGGGTATGCAAATTTCATGCCAGCTATTTGCTGAGCCCCTTGTGGTGCTGTTTTTATTTCCCAGGTACTCGAGAAGGTTGATGATCGTGTTGAGACCGAGAAGCATGCTTTTGTTTAATTAGAAAAATATGAATGGTGTGTACCGAGTTGTACATGGGCTGGTAGTCTTTTTGAATAGCGGTGTACCATGTGGTACACCCTTTTTGGTATTTTGGAAATCATGTAGACTTGGCATATATGAATAGGTAGTTAAACTCATAGCTTTTGTTAGACTTACAAGAAGGAATGTATTCAGATTATAATTTTTGTATACTTGGTAATCAAATGCTGTAAGTAAATGATGTAGGTGTAATGGGAAGTATTTATGGAAGCTCGGTATATTTCTATTTATCAGACTGTGACTGTATGTAGAGTAGGTCTTGTTAGTCTCATGGGCGGCTAACGGCATTGTATCCCCGCCATTTGTACTTGTTCTTTCGCTGCGAGTAGTAAGGTGATCGAGACGATTAGACAGTAGTTAGAAGATTAGCAGTAGGGGTGTTACAAAAAGTGGTATCAGAGCGAAGTGTCGCTCTGATAGTGAAAATTATCGAGCATAGGGATTACCGAGTTAGGAGTACAAACCATTTTACAACGGAGGAGGAACTTAACTATGAATGACTGTTAATGAAAACGGAAACCCTTTTACGTCTAAAAGGATGATACAATTGCTTAAACCCAAGACCTTATGGTCATAGTGCCTAATATAAGTCGTTACTTGTTCAGATGTCAGGGAGAGGCCGTGGTCGAGGCTGAGGCCGTGAAGAGTCGACTGATGAGCCGGGCACGCAGACGATAGTTGAGATCATCGCTGCCACGGTAGCGCAGATGCCACCTTAAGTAATTGCGGCCGTGCAATAGACACAGTAGAACCGGCAGACTCAGGCTGGACCAATCCCACCCCCACCGCCCAGAGAAGTGAATTGGGTGAAGAGTGTCGCAGATCTCCGACCTCCATGCTTCAGAGGTGAGAGTGACCCCGCTAAGCTTAAGGCCTACATCTCAGAGATGGAGATGACTTTTTAGACCCTTGAGGTTCCTGCTGGAGTGAGGGTGAGGATAGCGGCGTACTATCTGAAGGATGCTGCTATGAACTGGTGGAAGTTAGTCAAGGGTGAGCATGTTGATGACCCTACATTCGATTGGGAAGCTTTCACCGTAATCCTCTGATCCAAGTACTATCTGGAGCATGTTAAGACGAAGAAGCGTCTCAAACTCGATGCCTTGAAGATGACAGAGAAGATGTCGGTTGATGAATACTACCGTACCTTCACATCTATCCTCAGACTGCTACCCGACCTTGGGTATACTGACCAGGTTTTGGTTGACCGCTTCTACGGCGGATTGAGCCATCGCCTCCGGTACGGCATGGGGTACACCCGGTTTACCTCTCTTCAGGTAAACATTGGTTTGAACCCTTAGTGCCATTGTCAATACATGATTTATTACCTTAATGAGTAAGAGCACCATCTAATGCCCGAAAAACTCCAGGAGTGTTATCATGCTGCATCTCTTGTTGAGATCACATGTCAGCTGAGGGATGAAGTGCAAGCGCTTAAGCGCAAGGCTAACAACAAGAACACCAGCTCAGAGGAGCAGAATCAGTGTTATCATGTGTTATCATGCTGCATCTCTTGCCCGAACCCTTCGTCCCTTTTTTGTCTTTTACTGACGATCGATTGCTGCTTGCTTCCATGCTTTATTCTTCTTGCTAAATTTTGATCGGTTTGGTCTTCTTCTCCTGGTTTCTTTCTTTTTGGGTCAATCTCATTTTTTCCCTCTTCAGTATCGTGAACAGGATTGGACTTGGACTTGGAAAAGCACCAAACCATATCATTACTGCTCTAGGAGCAAGCACTTTCAACAAATTTCTTTTTTCAATTCATCTTCCCATAACAGTTGTATATAGCCATATTAATCATTTTCATTGTAATAAAATCAGGATATTTTTGTAAGGAGTAGATAATTGCTGAGTGACCACATAATAAATTCTTACATAAAAGCCATGTTGATTCATTTTATGGGTTATAATATTAATTCTTGGGGTTACATATAATTCAAAGAATTTATTGTGCCCATCAATATTAATGTTTTGGGTTACAAAAGGTTTCATATTCCTATAAAGGACTATAAAATTCAGTTGAAGGAAAACTGTCGAGTTAATACTATACAATTACAATATTTATGTCTCTATTGTAACTCCTCATATGAGCAACTGTCTAGCAACATAGCTCTCAAACCATTTAGACTTGAAAAATAGTCACCATAAACCATTTGTCCTCACTTGGGCCTAAAAGTGAAAGACCTTGTTGTTGCAATCAACCCATATGTATCCTTATAAACCAATAACTTTACTACTCATACCCCGATATGGGATGGGGTATCACATACTCCCCTACTCAAAGAACGCAATGTCAGTTCATCCTGACATGGTTTCAAGTCCATTTTGATACCATTTGTAACACCTCATATGAGAAAATTGTCTAACAACCTTATTCTCAAGCCATTTGGACTTGAAAACTAGTCACTTTAAAACCTTTGTCCTCACTTGGGCCTACATTTACCAAACTGTAATCACACCGCTTTGACTAACCTCTATCGGTTCTAATTAGCTACTTTTGAAATTATTTGTAACAACAAATGGTGGGTAATGCAAGTAAGAGAAAGGGATTCATGGTTAGAGGTAGTAGCTCATCTAGCCAAGGTGACTGTAACACCCCATCCAACAACAACACATAATAACATTCTGCAGCGGAAAATATACTACTTCACATCACTTAACTCGTTGGTGTTACACGCCGTTAACCACCCACGTGGCTAACAAGGCTATTACATAAACATTGTACCGGTCTGATGGACTAGATTCCCAAGCGACTACACATTATTATCCCTTTCCATTAACAACAAAACATACACATACCTTCCAACTGTACCGAGTATTTACAAACTGATGCCGATGACAATTTCGGTCTTACTACACCTACTGTATATATACAACTTAAATGATTACCCATGTACAACGACTACCCCGTCCTACTCTCGAACGGCTTCCTGCTCTTTGTACCTGAAATAGGAAAAGAAGAGAAAGGGTGGCCCCCAAGGGGCTCAGCACCTTTGCTGGTATGGTAATCCCGCAGCCCACATGCTACCGGGCCACGCACAACTAATTGTCGTCTTAGCATGCGGTTGATTATTTTTAAATCATGCATGCAACTGTAAACACACAACACATAATCATTTCGCCTCAACGGGCTCAACAAACGGATAATATATCCTTACTTAATAAGTCACTCAAGGTATTCAATATCCCTAGAGTGTTCCTCCTCTAATGGAGCTACTTCCTTAACAGACGACACTTACCCTTAAATAGGGTTATCCTTAAACGCCTCTTTTCTCAAACTGGGATTCATATCCATGATCCACACACTCCACGTTTTACAACATATAACATACACTACATAACAACACTTAACAACACTTTGCACGTTTCCACGTGCACAACATAACACCGCAATAGATATTGCACCACAACAAAGATACATAACATAACGGGAATGGTCCTCTTAGGAACCGACCCAAACATTGTTAATACACTGGTGAGCCTAGAGAATGTTGCCAGTCTCATGATAAGCTCGTTACATAACTCGTTACCGTCTCGTTAAATGAACGGTTAACTTAACACAAGGTGTCTCGGATATAGTGATCCAAGCACACCGAAACAAACATAACATAGTATGCCCCTGTGGCCCGACGTGAGTCAGTAATAGCCTTGGTTAAGCTAAAGGGAAGGTTGGGAACCAAATTGGAAAACAACCATAACATACGGAGAGGATCGAACCTGCTATGACAACGACCCCCATACTCACACGCGTGGCCGGAACAGACCGGACTCCTCACTTCCCCCCGTTAGCACTTGTCAGAAGTTCATCATTGAACTTAGTTAAACAATCACAACATTGGGTTAAGTCTTGTTAGACACACACAAGGGAAGGGAGAGTCGTTCATTCACACACAAACATCACACACAAACATCACATAACTAACTCACGCATAGCCGTGGTTAGAACGTTCCTTAGGTCGGAAACGTTGTTACCAGATACCGTTCTCCTACGTTTACCTAATAGTGGTTAACTAGCCCTTCAAGCGCATTCGAGGTTACCGGTATCGGCACGTAAACATACAACAACAATAATGACTGTAAACTCGTTTCATGATTTATCTTATAACGTGGCAAACACACAGAAAAACACATTGGCATACAAGCCGGTGTAATCCGGTAGGACACAGGTTGCAAGAAAACCATACCTGTCACCGGAGTCCACTTTATCATGTCCACTTATGTTCCTCGAGCAATTCTCGAACAACTGACAACATTACATGTACTTTTATTAACATCGGGGTAACATGATTGTTTGAAGTCTAATGCTTATAACTCATCCCCGTTAACTTAGTTATATAACTTCACATTTTAACTTGTTTTACTTTTACATTTTAATACAATTTTTCCTCCACTAAATTGTCATTACAACTCACTTAACATGTCCTTAACAATCTTATAACATCATTACTTAACAATCCCCTCATTACATATCATTTTATAACCTTAACATTTAAATCATCTTACTTAACTTAATCTCTTAAGTCCTTTTATAATTATTGTTCTAATCACCAATACTCTCTTAATGGCATACCACTAATACCACTTAACATTCTTAAAATTAATTTTTTTTTTTTAAGGTCCGACCGACCCACCGACCGACCCACTCCCTGGGTAGGTCGGCTGCAGAGGTCATCTAAGTTCACAGTTTCAGCCCGACCGACCCAGACTGGGGTCGGTCCCCTGGGTAGGTCGGCTGCAGAAACTTCCTAAGAATTGTCCAAATTGTTCCAAACTTTTCCTTAAGTCTCCCAATGTGTTACAACACCATATGGCACACTAAATACTTCATATAACATCCATTAAACTCAAGTTCTTACTCATTTCTAAACTCTTCAAACATCTACTCATTTCCTTGTAAAATTCCTTAACACTTATAACATTTTTCCCTAAGTTCCTAAGTGGTGGTTTATACTTATGATAACAACTAACTAAAATGTTTTCTCACCACCATCACATCTACTCCAAGCATCATTCCTCACAAACACCTCCATTACACAACTCCTTCTATATCCTCAAGTTTACACTTAGACCTTCACAAGGCATCACTTTTCCTTTGTTTACCTAAACTTTAACAAGACCTAATACTTCACATGTCATAACCTTGGTGTGTATAAAACACTCATTTGATTTCTAAATCCTCCAAGATTGTGCCCAAGGCATCTTAACACTTAAGAACACCTTAATTCACCATCTTCACACTCAACCATTCCTAGCACTTTCTAGGTCATAAAATCTCATTACAACACATGAACTCCTTTGTTCATCAACTAAATTTTGCCATAGCTTCTCTTGCATATTCTCACATCCAAACACTTAGGTTTTTACCTTATTTCATTCAAGAACACCTAAAATCCATCAAACACATTTTATACACAAACTTCACACATTTAGCACTACATCACAATATAGTGCATAAGCTTAGATTGCTTGGCACTTAGGCCCTTAAATAACATGGCTCTTAGGCCCTTAAATTGCATAAACCTTAAACACTGAATTTCCCACATAAGTAATGCCTTTGACCTGCAAATACACCCAACAATACATATGTCCTTAATAAACTCCTTGAGAGCATTTCTCTAGGTCATTCACCATTGGCTCCTTAGGTATTTTATTAAGCAAATCAAGCTCATTTTCCTAAGGCATTTAAACTACATTGAGATAGCTTGTTTACCTCTTTTTCCTCACAAACTTCTTTCTTGTTTCCTAGTAAAACCGGTGGGTTGTTTGGTTGTTTGTCAACTTCTAAACAATGTACACATAATAGAATGAGTATTCAAGCATTATGCTTCATCATTGTAAACCCTAGTTACATATATTGTTTTAACACATTAAGGTAATTGTTTTACCTTTGAATGGAAAGAGAGCTTGAATGAGTATCAAGAGAGGACTCCTCCTAGCCCTTGGAAGATTCAAATGAAGCTAAAACAAGCAAGGTGAAAACACCATTGTGAGGTGAATTTTCGGACATCATATAAACATGGAGGAAACATGGATTTTCTTTGAGTTTCCTTACCTTGAAGCAAAGGAGAACAATAATATGTGAAAAGGTGAGCTCAAGCTCCTTCAATGGTGAATCTCCATGGCACCAAAATTGAGTTCTTGAAGATTTGAAAAGATAGAAGTGTAGAGCTTGGTCTAATTAAGACAAATATGGTCTTAGAATTTGATTTGGAGCATGGAGTTGGATTTGGCAAGGAAATGAAGATGGAGAAGAGATGGAGCTGTAGCAAATCGTAAATGGAGGGGAGGAAGGGAGCTTGAAGACGTGTGAAAACAAAGGAGGAAAGGAGATAATGAAGGAAAGGTGAGTTTGTAAGATATTTATGCTTAAAGTAAATAGTAACTTACTTTATCATTACTTATTTGTTTTGTTAACTTACAAGGTGATGACTCACCTCATAAAAACCGGCCCCCATTAGTAGTCTAGGGGTATAATAGTCTTTGTTGACCAATTTAATTACTTATAACAACATATGTCATAAACTAGCATATTAAAGTTACTATTCACTAAAGCAAGGCACATAGATGTGAAATTTTTGATTTCCCATTGATATAGACTTCCAAATGTGATACTATATAATACACATGTTAATTAAAGAGTAATGATGGACATCTAGCCATTCAAAACTCATTTACAAGACAATTTTCAAAAACGTGCTTTAAGACTCCTTAAAGCACATTTTGTGTTTAACTTGTTTTCAAGCTTGGTTTTCTTTGGTAATTGATTTAATATGTTCATTAACATATTTATAAGGTATAGATATGACCTTTAGGTCTTATACAAATTTATCCCAAGCTTAGAGCACATTTTTGCTCTTATTGACTTTAAGGTATTTTCTTGTGTTTATTTGGTTTATTTAACTGTCTACCAAAGTTTCCTAAGGACTTAATTAGCCTTATTAAATCATAATTGAATATTATTAAGTCTTGGTAGGTTCTTTGGGTCCTAACCAAGTTCACTCCTAGCTTAGAGCATGTTTTTGCTCAAACTGTATCTTAGTGCTTTATTGCATTTTACTATGGTTTAAATTGTTCACTGATGTTTCTAAGGCACTTTTTAGCCTTCACATACCATAGTTTAATATTTAAACCACATATCAAGGTTTGGGGTATTTCAGTGACTGACCATCCCTAGCCCCTACAGTAGGAGAGAAAAGGCATGTGCAGTGTGCTAATGCTTCAGCGAGCAGTTAACAGCTCAGCAGGAGCAGGCTAGACAGAGGCAGCTCGAGAGCAATAGTAGCAGCTGAAACCGTAATACTACTCTCACAGGCAGGTTGATCATTCGATGGTGGTAAAGGGGCTACGGTGGTGAGGTCCACTACGGGGGGGGGGGGGGGGGGGGGGGAGGGTGGGAATTATGGCCTCCGGTAGGATCAAACGACATTGCTCCTTGGTCGACTGACCAGTCTAACAACAATAAATCAGATGTGGAAGATGCGTCAAATTTAAAGAGTCAAGGCGGATCTAGCCTAGGTGATGCATAGACAGAGCAATCAGAGAAGAGGATCCCTAATGATTGGCTACTTGATGGCACTTTTATGCTTAGGGATCCTCGTATTATCACCCGCATTTAGTTTTGAAGGTCAGGTCACGACTGACGTGTGACAGGGTGTGGTATGTTCGTGTTTTTAATTCCATTCTAACAAGTTTGCTTAAGAAATATCATATAATTCCGTGGAGGGTGATTTTTGGTATGAGGGGTGTCTATCTAAATAGTTTGACTGAAAAGCCTAGATCCTATAAATTGGTCATTCTGTGGAGGGTGAAAACCTGTAATGCATGACATCCCTCAAATACCTACTCTATCATCCATCTTTCCCAAAAATCATTAAGGGAATGTTAGTGAGCACTACACCCGCTCTCAATGGGCTCCACGCGGACTTATGCCCTATAGGCAGAAATTGGCTAGAGTCACCACCTAGTTTGACCCAAGATTAACTAGGAAGGAATGGAAAGTGGGTTCTAAGAACCCTTAGTTGACTCTAAAATTGCTGCCTACAATAGGACTTATCTGGTCATTTGTAGAGATTCTGTGTGGGTTCTCACCCTTGGAAGTGGCAACGACCACGACTTCGGATTGGTGCCTGAGGAAACCTCGGTCTTCAATTATCAGGATTGCCTTCTTTCAAAACTTTTTAGAGATTCATTTTAAGGGCCAAGAGGATGTGGTAGAAAAAGAGTGGAGTGCGGAGAGTTGATGAGGCGAGCTTTTCTGCCAAGCTAGCGCCAAGAAAAGGAATTGATGAATTCGAATGAGTATCAAATGAAAGATTAGGAGTCTAATTTTGAGAGTTGAGGAAGTTAAGGGTTTGTAAGAGTCAAAGGGGATTGAAATGTTTGACAGACATGAATATCGCCTCATAGTTGGGAAAGAGGTTTTTTAGATTGGAATGAGGTCGCACCCTGGGTGGGTTGCCTACTGATAAGTGCAAAACATATAGACTTTAGGGTTTAACTACCTTATTATTTGCAACACTTAAAGTAATGTTTCCCCACTTACTATATGTTTTTTTCTAGATTTATGTTTTGATATGAACTGATACATTTTATGTATAAAATGCAACAAAAGGTCTTGGAATCACATAGTACACTTCACAAGCTTCGCAGCGCAACAAACGGGGATCAAATCGGAGCTTAAACGAAGATTTTATAGGCAAAACAATTCCCGTCCGGACCACCGTCCGGACAAGCAGGTTGGACGAACACACGTGGAGCAAGCTCCGCACAGCGTCGACATGTCCGAACCAGCCTGGTCCGGACACTGGTTCGGACACGTCGTTTTTTACAGCAATCGGCTGCATCGACATGGTGTGAAAAGATAAATTATTTTATCTTTTCACACACCGACATACCCTCTCTTTTTACCCCATTTTCACTATAAATATACCATAACCTCCATTAATTCATATCTCATTCCACCCCAAAAACCATGTCAATTTTCCTCCACAAAATCACCATCTCACTCCATTTTCATCCACAAAAACCACTGCGTTATTATTCTGTCCAACCTCTGACCAACATATTACCAGTTAATATGTCAGGCTAAGAGGATATACTCTAGGTGAAGGTTAATTTATAGTCTGTTTAATTATGTAATCTATATTTTACCGGTTTAATTTAAATACAGTTTGTTACGATTAAAGCTTATCTCTCGCCTTTTTAATAAATTTCATGAATTTATTAAAATGCTTTACTAAATCTATTTGATCAAATCTGTGATAAATAGACAGGTTAATTAAGCCGTAAATCTGTAGAAAGCTTATTATGATTAATAAGTTAGTATTTTCAGACGCAAATATAATTTCTAATACTTAATCCGTTTACATGTGTTTTGCTCGAATCTGGATTAGACCGAGCATGTTCTGGTAAACGAGTTCTTTTGAGTCTATGATTTAGCCCTTAAGATAATAACAGGAATTTTGCCAAACTATTAATAAAACCAGTAAACATAGCATAAAAGAGCATACTATATAAACCTGAACCCAGAGTCCCGTTTAATTTACCTTTTACTCAGTTTATTTTATCTTTCCTTTTTATTTATAAAAACAAGTCAATTAATCCCCCCTTTTGTGACACCACTTAGGAATTAGATAATTCCCCTTTAGTCCCACGGTTCGATATCTGGTCACCTCCACTTTACTATACTACTGCGACCGGATTTTATTTGCAGCCCGTAAGGTATTTTGAGTTTTAATTTCTTTTTCATTTGTTTTAAAAACACCAGTTCCAACCACTCTCATTATACTGTCTGCAAAATGGTGTCGTTGCCGGGGACTTGATTTATTCTAGTCCCTAAGCCCCGGATAATTCACTTGCTATATTATAATATTCTGTTTATTCTATTTTGTTTGTTGTTTATTTTATTTCTACTAATTTCTGTCATTTAATTATTCCAGCAATTTAAATATCGTATTAATTACAGTCATTTATTTTTCCAGTCATTTAAAGTTTCTGTCACTTATTTTCCAGTTATTTAAATTTTCATTGTCCTTTAAATTTCAGTAATCTAATTTCTGTCATTTAAATTCTATCATTTAAATTTTCTGTCATTTAAATATTCTGTCATTTAATTTTATGTCATTTAAATTCCAGTCAATTTAATTCCAGTTCTTTATTTAATTGTCATTTAATTTCAGTTCTTTATTTTCTGTCATTTAAATCCTTGTTATTTAAATTCCCTTGTCATTTAAATTCCAGCAATTTAATTCTGCCCTTGTTCTTTATTTTAATTTTATTATTTACTTAAACAGCATTTATTTTTATTTCTTTTTGTTTATTTATTTTCATTTTATTTACTCTTATTTAAAAAAAAGTTCTTTATTTTATTTTATTAAATTGTTTCTCTTTAGCTGTTTAAATTCCCCCTCCATATTTCTCTTTATTTTGTTTATTTTATCACATCACAGTTTCTTTTTCTGTTTTGAGTGGTGAATGCCTGTTACTCGATCACACAGCCTTCAGACGATATTAACAATCATACAGGTAGTTACACCCCTGAGATCGAGAGAACTTTTCTGCGCGCTTTAAGGCAGAAACGTTCTCAACAAAACATAACCACCACAGTGATAGAGGCTAACCAGGAAGCAGCCATGACTTCTTTACCAGCTACAGTTCGTAACATCAACAGGCCATCTAATCAAGGTCAACAGCCCGCCATATCTTCCCCACCTTACCCCATCCGAACGATGAGTGGCAAAAGCTAAAGCCATATCATCAGATCCGATGCGTAAAGGAATTAGGCATGTTCGATGGCTCTAGTCCTGACGAAGCACTGTTGCATGTTACCAAGTTTCTGCAGCATGCCAACAGTCTAACTACAACCAACACAGTACTCCAGTACGCCAGACTGTCCTTGTTCCCTCACAGTCTGACGGGAAATGCAAG